>ONZH01030932.1:0-18625 GCA_900303285.1 Rhinella marina | reverse complement strand
ACAGCGCCCCAGAGGTGAGGGACGCCATATTGCAGCAGACGGAGATGTGGCTGTCGCCGCTGCAGCTAGGACCAGGCATGGTCGTGTGCGATAACGGCCGTAACCTGGTGGCGGCTCTGGAGCTTGCCGAACTCAATCACGTACCATGCCTGGCCCACGTTTTTAATCTGGTAGTTCCAAAAATTTCTGAAGACTTACCCCAACCTGGCAGAGCTACTGGTGAAAGTGCGGCGCTTGTGCGCTCACTTTCGGAAGTCAACTGTAGCTGCTGCTAGCTTAAAAAAACTCCAGCAACGCCTCCATTTGCCTGAACATCGGCTGTTGTGCGACCTGCCCACTCGCTGGAATTCCACCTATTCCATGTTGGCCAGGGTGTGTGAGCAGCAGAGAGCATTGATGGAGTACCAGATTATGAATCCACGCGTGCCTCCAACTCAGCTCCCTCAGTTTGCCAACCACGAGTGGCCATGGATGGCAGACATATGCGATGTACTGCGTATCTTTGAGGAGTCCACCAAGAAGGTCAGCAGCGAGGACGCTATAGTGAGCGTAACCATCCCGCTCCTAGGCGTCCTTAAAGAATCCCTCATCGCAATAAGGGAGAACGCATTGCACGCAGAGGAGACGGGGGTTGGAGGAGACGCAACGGAGATACACAGTCAGTCCACACTTTTGTCTGCTTCACGGTGGCAGTTGCAGGAGGAGGAGGATGAGGAGGAGGACGACGTGGAGGTGGCTGTGGAAGAGGAGGAGGATGCTGGCGGCGAGGGTAGCAGTCAGGCTGTGTGCGTCCCATTGGTTCAGCGCGGATGGGGCGGAGAGGAGGCGGAAGAGGAAGAGGAGGAAATGGCAAGTGATCCTTCTGGTGGGGGCAGTGAGGTCATGCCTATTCAGAGTCTGGCACACATGGCTGACTTCATGCTGGGCTGCTTTTCCCGGGACACACGTGTTGTCCGGATAGTGGAGGACAAACTGTACTGGGTCTTCGCACTCCTGGACCCCCGGTATAAAGATAACGTCTCCTCTTTTATTCCGGTAGAGGAGAGGACAAATCGATTGCTGGAATACCAGAGGGAACTCGTGCAGAACATGATGGAGATTTTCCCACCCACCATCGCTGGCGGCAGAGAGGAGAGGGTCTCCCAGAGTCCCACAACATCCATCAGGCCCATAGCCACCAGGGGAACACTCTCCAAGGTGTGGGACACGTTCATGGCACCCCCTCGTGCAACTTCCATCACTGCGGGGCCCGCTATCAGCAGGAGGGACAAGTATCGGCGGATGTTGCGGGAGTACCTGGCAGACCGTAACCCTGTCCTCCCCGATCCCTCGGCGTTCTACACTTACTGGGTCTCCAAGTTGGACACGTGGCTGGAACTGTCCCTGTACGCCTTGGAGGTGCTTGCCTGCCCTGCCGCCAGCGTGCTATCAGAAAGGGTGTTCAGTGCAGCCGGGGGCATTATAACCGATAAGCGCAGCCGCCTGTCAACCGACAGTGCGGACAGGCTGACGCTAATCAAAATGAACAGCAAGTGGATTGACCCGGACTTTGCTTCTCCAACCGTGGAAAGCAGCCAAAAGTGAAGTGCCATGTGTATGAAGTGCCATTTCCTCCTCCACCTCCTCCTCCTCCTCCTTAACCGCCGTAGAATTGCTCCGTAAAAAAAAATATATATATATTTATGGCTCTCCTCTTGGGCCTCCACATAATTTTTAAGAGGTCTCACCTCTTGGGCCTCCACATAATTTTTAAGAGGTCTCACCTCTTGGGCCTCCACATAATTTTTAAGAGGTCTCACCTCTTGGGCCTCCACATAATTTTTAAGAGGTCTCACCTCTTGGGCCTCCACAAAATGTTTAAGAGGTCTCACCTCTTGGGCCTGCACAAAATGTTTAAGAGGTCTCACCTCTTGGGCCTCCACATAATTTTTAAGAGGTCTCACCTCTTGGGCCTCCACATAATTTTTAAGAGGTCTCACCTCTTGGGCCTCCACATAATTTTTAAGAGGTCTCACCTCTTGGGCCTGCACAAAATGTTTAAGAGGTCTCACCTCTTGGGCCTCCACATAATTTTTAAGAGGTCTCACCTCTTGGGCCTCCACATAATTTTTAAGAGGTCTCACCTCTTGGGCCTGCACAAAATGTTTAAGAGGTCTCACCTCTTGGGCCTCCACATAATTTTTAAGAGGTCTCACCTCTTGGGCCTCCACATAATTTTTAAGAGGTCTCACCTCTTGGGCCTGCACAAAATGTTTAAGAGGTCTCACCTCTTGGGCCTCCACATAATTTTTAAGAGGTCTCACCTCTTGGGCCTGCACAAAATGTTTAAGAGGTCTCACCTCTTGGGCCTCCACATAATTTTTAAGAGGTCTCACCTCTTGGGCCTCCACATAATTTTTAAGAGGTCTCACCTCTTGGGCCTGCACAAAATGTTTAAGAGGTCTCACCTCTTGGGCCTCCACATAATTTTTAAGAGGTCTCACCTCTTGGGCCTCCACATAATCTTTAAGAGGTCTCACCTCTTGGGCCTCCACAAAATCTTTAAGAGGTGTCACCTCTTGGGCCTCCACAAAATGTTTAAGAGGTCTAACCTCTTGGGCCTCCACATAATTTTAAAGAGGTCTCACCTCTTGGGCCTCCACAAAATCTTTAAGAGGTCTCACCTCTTGGGCCTGCACAAAATCTTTAAGAGGTCTCACCTCTTGGGCCTGCACAAAATCTTTAAGAGGTCTCACCTCTTGGGCCTCCACAAAATCTTTAAGAGGTCTCACCTCTTGGGCCTCCACAAAATCTTTAAGAGGTCTCACCTCTTGGGCCTGCACAAAATCTTTAAGAGGTCTCACCTCTTGGGCCTCCACAAAATCTTTAAGAGGTCTCACCTCTTGGGCCTGCACAAAATCTTTAAGAGGTCTCACCTCTTGGGCCTGCACAAAATCTTTAAGAGGTCTCACCTCTTGGGCCTCCACAAAATCTTTAAGAGGTCTCACCTCTTGGGCCTCCACAAAATCTTTAAGAGGTCTCACCTCTTGGGCCTCCACAAAATCTTTAAGAGGTCTCACCTCTTGGGCCTGCACAAAATCTTTAAGAGGTCTCACCTCTTGGGCCTCCACAAAATCTTTAAGAGGTCTCACCTCTTGGGCCTGCCACAAAATCTTTAAGAGGTCTCACCTCTTGGGCCTGCACAAAATCTTTAAGAGGTCTCACCTCTTGGGCCTCCACAAAATCTTTAAGAGGTCTCACCTCTTGGGCCTCCACAAAATCTTTAAGAGGTCTCACCTCTTGGGCCTCCACAAAATCTTTAAGAGGTCTCACCTCTTGGGCCTCCACAAAATCTTTAAGAGGTCTCACCTCTTGGGCCTCCACATAATTTTAAAGAGGTCTCACCTCTTGGGCCTCCACAAAATCTTTAAGAGGTCTCACCTCTTGGGCCTCCACAAAATCTTTAAGAGGTCTCACCTCTTGGGCCTCCACAAAATCTTTGAGGTCTCACCTCTTGGGCCTCCACATAATTTTAAAGAGGTCTCACCTCTTGGGCCTCCACAAAATCTTTAAGAGGTCTCACCTCTTGGGCCTCTACAAAATCTTTAAGAGGTCTCACCTCTTGGGCCTCCACATAATTTTAAAGAGGTCTCACCTCTTGGGCCTCCACAAAATCTTTACGAGGTCTCACCTCTTGGGCCCTCCACAAAATCTTTAAGAGGTCTCACCTCTTGGGCCTCCACAAAATCTTTAAGAGGTCTCACCTCTTGGGCCTCCACAAAATCTTTAAGAGGTCTCACCTCTTGGGCCTGCACAAAATCTTTAAGAGGTCTCACCTCTTGGGCCTGCACAAAATCTTTAAGAGGTCTCACCTCTTGGGCCTCCACAAAATCTTTAAGAGGTCTCACCTCTTGGGCCTCCACAAAATCTTTAAGAGGTCTCACCTCTTGGGCCTCCACATAATTTTTAAGAGGTGTCACCTCTTGGGCCTCCACATAATTTTTAAGAGGTCTCACCTCTTTAGCCTCCACACAATTTTTAAGACGTCTCACCTCTTGGGCCTCCACAAAATTTTCCATGAGCCTCTGGCCAGCCCACGGCCTTTTCCTGCCTTTTGCGGTCCTACGCATCCCTCAACATCCCCACTGCTTTACCTGCTAGACATGACACTGGGCCAGGTCGGGTCACTGACATCTCAAGCGCCAACAATTTGGGCATTTTAAGGCTTCTGCATGTGTTTGAGTTGTTTTTACATTTTAAAGAAGACATGTCTGACCACATCTCACACACACACACACACAATGACAATTAGGGGTGGGGTCTATTTGCTTTCCCCCTTGCCTATGCCATCTGTGGTTGTCATAGGCAACGTGATTTTAAGGGGTGCAGAATTTTATCTTCTTTTTTGTCTAGTTTGGCTTGGGGTACATGGCAATGTAGAGGAAAGAAGGTTTCCTTGTATGGTCTCACTTTACAGAGAGGTTAGATTGTGTTTGGAGTGTATTGTTGAGAGGCTGTGATAGTGGCGTAATAGTGCGACTTGGGCACGTTATATGCACCCAGACATGCTTCCCCTGCTGTCCCAGTTGCATTCCAGCAGTGTTGGCATCCTTTTCTGAGGTTCCAGGGTGGACTTGGTGACCTCCAAGTGGTCGAATTGAGATTTCCAAGTGGCGAGCATTTTTTTCCCATAGACTTTAATGGGATTCGATATTCGGTCGAATAGTCGAATTTCACGGTCTATTCGAATCGAATTTCGAACTTTCGAATATTTCACTACTCGCTCATCTCTACTGTTCAGTAGTAATAAAAGATGTTTTCTTCCACTGCTACCCACCTTCCTCCTAAATTACTATGGCATCAACCTGTAATTCCGGCCACCGTCAAAAGAAGGACTTTAAGCACCACCCCCAGATCCCACTAAGTCACGCCCCTTACTAGTCAGGCCACGCCCCTTCCATGCTGCATTTGACCGGGATTAAAAATATTGGTAAAAATCACCTTCTGTCAGCTGCAGGGGTGGTGGGAGGGTGACTTTCTCCCTGCAGCTCATTGCTCAGACTGCACAGTGCTGCTGCTGAGAGTGCTGCTGCTGTGTCCATCCAGGCCCTGCGCATGACAGAGGACAGGGAGTCTGAAAGCCAGACCGTCCAGCCTAAAACAAGACCTCTGGCCACCCTAGGGGCAGGCTGATGTTAGGGTGGCCAGATGTCCGGCTTTAGGCTGGACAGTCCAGTTTTCTGGTTACCTGTTCTCCGTCCGACGCAGTGCCTGAACAGACACAGAGATGTCCAATCCTTTCAGTAACTCACACTCAGACAGCTTCACGGAGCCAGGGGGCGTGGCCTCATGTTTAGTGATATGTCTTCATGGGAACTGGGGGCGCTGTTTCACGTTTGGGGGAATGGCCGGTGAGGTCTGGCTTTCTGGGGTGAAGACAGTGGCCACTCTAGCTGCTGTGGAGGTCACAGTTAAAGGGGCGGGCTTCTGTAGAGGTCACTGTTAAAGGGGTGGGCAGCTGTAGAGGTCACTGTTAAAGGGGCAGGCTGCTGTAGAGGTCACTGTTGAAGGAGCAGGCTGCTGTAGAGATCACTGTTAAAGGGGCGGGCTGCTGTAGAGGTCACTGTTAAAGGGGTGGGCTGCTGTAGAGGTCACTGTTTAAGGGGTGGGCAGCTGTAGAGGTCACTGTTAAAGGGGCGGGCTGCTGTAGAGGTCACTGTTAAACGGGCGGGCCGCTGTAGAGGTCACTGTTAAAGGGGCGGGCCACTGTAGAGGTCTCTGTTAAAGGGGCGGGTCGCTGTAGAGGTCACTGTTAAAGGGGCTGGCCGCTGTAGAGGTCACTGTTAAAGGGGCAGGCCGCTGTAGAGGTCACTGTTAAAGGGGCAGGCACTGTAGAGGTCACTCTCGATATCTTTTAACGACACACACACACAAACAGTAAAAGAAATAAATTAAATATACCCGGGCGAAGCCGGGTCCTTCAGCTAGTGTATATATATATATATATATATATATATATATATATATATATACTGTATATGCAGAATAAGAACAGATACTGAGAATTATACAAAGTATACAGGACAAGGGAAGTGGTATTGTGCAGTGTCCATATATACAGAATAAGAGCAGATACTGAGAATTATACACAGTATTCAGGACAAGAGAAGTGGTGCTGTGCAGTCTCCATATATACAGAATAAGAGAAGATACTGAGAATTATACCCAGTATACAGGACAGAAGAAGTGGTACTGTGCAGTGTCCATATATACAGAATAAGAGCAGATACTGAGAATTATACACAGTATACAGGACAAGAGAAGTGGTGCTGTGCAGTCTCCATATATACAGAATAAGAACAGATACTGAGAATTACACCCACTATACAGGACAAAAGAAGTGGTACTGTGCATATATACAGAATATACTGTCCATATATACAGAATAAGAGCAGACACTAAGAATTATACACAGTATACAGGACAAGAGAAATGGTACTGTGCAGTGTCTATATATATACAGAATAAGAGCAGACACTGAGAATTACACCCAGTATACAGGACAGGAGAATTGGTACTGTGTAGTGTCCATATATACAGAATAAGAGCAGATACTGAAAATTATAAGCAGCATACAGGACAAGAGAAGTGGTACTGTTCAGTGTCCATATATACAGAATAAGAGCAGATACTGAGGATTACACCCAGTATATGTCATGGACATTCCTGTGACAGGTATCAGGAGGTCTGTCAGATTGGCAACCCGTGGGTTAAACTGACAGGTTCTCCTTTGGTTGCTTTGTTGCTGGCATTCACCACACCCTCTCCCTTTAGGTGAAGGTGTTTTATCAATTATCTTTGTCTATTTAGTGTTGCTTCTCACACCATGCTGTGCGTTTTATACTTTCTGTGGTGTCTGTGGTCTGCTGGTGTGTGTTTCTCTGTCGAGATCCCATTGCGCCATTATCTTCAGGAAAGTTAAGTGTCTTCTTTCCCTTTTGTTTATTTGTGTATCTTCCCTGTGTTTTGGTGTTTGGGCCTGAGGGGAGACTACTGTTCATCCAGGTTGGTGGAGGAACAGTTTGTCTCATTCCAGTCACTGGCTTCAGGGTCCTTCAGGGACAGTTAGGGTCCCAGGTTTCCAGTGTATGAACTCGCCTACCTTCTAGGCCTGTTCATACTGTTAGTAAGCCAGGACTGGAGTCAGGGTTTCAATAGGAGGTGACCATCTGCCTTCACTAGTTCCATGCCTAATTCCATTTCCTTTCCCCCCTCTTCCTCCTGCACTTGGTGTTTAATATTCCCCCCAAACCAGAGCGTTACAGTATACAGGACAAGAGAAGTGGTACTGTGCAGTGTCCATACAGAATAAGAGCAGATACTAAAAAATTACACCCAGTATACAGGACAGGAGAAGTGGTAATGTGCAGTGTCCATATATACAGAATAAAGAGATATTGACACAAACACACACAGCACAAGCACAAACAGATAAACACACACACAAACCCAGATAAACATATACCCACACAGACACACATACTTATTTACTTACAGACTGCAGGTTCTCCTTCTTCTTAGTCTTTTGGAGGTAGGGATGAGCGAATCTATTCACCGCTTCGTAGATTAGTTACGAATCCTCAATTTTTCCTACTGCGAAGTGAATCCGGATTTATTCAGATTTGCTTCGTATTATTCGTAAATGTTCTTAAAATTTTGAACGCTAAGGCCCGTATCTATCCACAAAATTGCGGGAAAAGATGCGGCCCCATTCACCTCTATGAAGCATGTCCTATACTTGTCTGTGCGCAAGGACAAGTATAGGCATTTTCAATGGGGCCGCACGGCGTATGTTCCGAGCGCTGCGGAAAACACGCCGGGCGGCCCCCGTATGTTTGCGGGTCCACAGTAATGCGGGCCCACAAATATATGGTCGTGTGCATAAGGCCTAACGCTACGTACACATTCTTCTTACCCCCCCTCCCGCCCCCATAAGCAGGAAAATGATGATACGCCCCCTCAAGAGCGGGAAAGTGAAGATATGCCCCCCTCAGAAGCGGGAAAAACCAGCCCAGCCCACAGGGATCTATTTGCACGTATAGGGACTGAAGACTCCTCCCTCATTACTCTATCCTCTCCAGTTCAAACTAGCGGTGAACAAGATACCACAGCATGGCAAAACAACTGCGACCAAAGTGGGAAGAGATGGTGTTTGGTAGTGAGTTACCCGAACCACTGTCCAGTTCAGAAGAGATCACAGTGTCACAATAGGCCAAGATAATCCCACCGGCTCCTGATTAAATGTTCGCCATGCTGCCTGCTGCGGCGGAGCCGGCTGGAGCGTCCAGTCCGCCGCCCAGGAGGAGAACAACAACAACACCTTCCATGCAGCAGAATCCCATAGTGCCTGCATCAGTGACAGCCCACGCTCAGACCCTATGGGACTACAAGAATGCGGTGGAGGACTGGGTCATCCAAGTACTGGACCATCTGAGGCTGGAAGACTCTACACTGGAACGGCGTAAGGGAACCGACCTATGATTTTCAGTGGATCGAGGCTCTGGCTTCCTTGCGGACGATGAGGACGGCAAGGAGTACTTTGTGGGCCGCAAGTCAGTGAAATGGCCGTACCTGCCCCAACCCCGTCACAGCCTGTACGTGGGGGATCAGGTGGAATATACCCCCATAACATCCCTGAAAGGCCCCTTTTCTACCGGGTTTACCTTATTGTCTTAGTCCCTGGTCCCTATATCACCACCAAAAGTTTGGTTGGAGGAATCAGCAGGCGCAGGACGTGTGCGCTGCCTACAGGAGTCACCAGATGCACCCTCCGGCACCCTCCGTTTCAGGGAGAAGCCACAGCCGGAGCTTCTGATCCCTAGATTGCCACTAGAGATGAGCAAATCGAAGCCGATGAAGTGGAATTCGTTACGAATTTCATGAAAAATTCGATTCACAACAAAAGCGAGGGGGGGCGTGGCCGGATGCCGGGAGCAGCAGACGCGTGAGTGCAGAGCTCCGTGCCTTGTGGATATTAAGCGGCTCACAGCGTTAACCTAGGTGGTCTTTTAAACCCCCAAAGTTCCTCCTCGACTATCAGAGACCCTCAAGCAGTCACCGATGATGACAAGAGGCAAAAAGAAAGGGGAAAGCCCGAAGAAAATGACGGCGTTTTTTCCCCCCGTGCCGGGCACCTCACAAGATGGCAGAGTTTCCCGCCGTGCGGAGGGCGGCTCACACTCTTCCCCGTGCGCTTCAAGCTCTGGTTCTCCCAGCTCGGTTTCTGACAAAAATATAAAAAAGAAGCAACATCTTTCCACACCAGACAAAGGTGAGCCTACACTGGGGAACACTGAATCTCTGTTCATGTCACTGGGTGCGTCCGGATCCCATACAGAGCATGACGCATCTAGAATACCACTTGCCGCTCTGCAAAGTATGTTTAACGATTTGAGGGAGTCTATCCATCGTGACCTCAAAGAGTCCATTTCTACAATCCATGCTGATCTTATAGCAATTGGGGAGAGGATGGCACATCTCAAGGATAAGATGGAGGAGTTTGTGTCAGCTCATAATACCTTGGTCGATGGCCACAATGCGGTGGAGGATGACCTCGCCATAATTAAGCTAAAACTTGCGGACTTAGAGGACAGATCTAGGCGCAAAAATATAAGGTTCAGAAATATCCCGGAATCTGTCAATGACTCTCAACTACAGGAATTCATCACTGATCTTATAGTAGCCTATCTGCCTGAAACTCCTACTACAGAGCTACTTCTGGACAGGGCTCATAGAGTCCCCAAGCCCAAATCATTACCAGCTTCTGTGCCCAGGGACGTTTTGGCAAGAATTCACTTTTTTCACGTGAAAGAAAAAATAATGAAAGCGGCTCAAGTCACTCAAAATGTTCCAGAAAGATTTCAATCAGTGGCACTTTTCACTGATCTGTCACCTGCGACGCTGACAAGGAGAAGGGAATTCATCCCAATTACCAAAGCTCTCAGGCAAAATAACATCCCCTACAAATGGGGTTACCCAGTTAAACTCATAGTTAGGCACAACAATGCTACTATTGTCCTGAACTCCCCAGCAGAAGCCACTAAAGCACTTCAGAAATGGAACATTGAGTCCTTCTCATCTGAAGCTTCGGTTTTGGACAAAGAGTCACCCTCATCTCCTCCAAGAAAGAAGCCAGCTTCTCTATCTCCTGAGTGGACGAAGGTTGGAAAAAGCCCTCCATGAGATGTTCGCCTTCCTGCAATCTCTGTATCCTTTAACCAGATATCAGGACGTTTCTCTCCACCTTGGTTATCCTGACTTTTATATTCAATCCACGTTGGGTTTAGTGTTTTACCCCTTACTGAATACTCCCTAATCCAATTGTCTTCACACCTCCTACAAGGAATATACACTTTATGTATGTTTGGACTTATGGTCTATTTTAGTTCTGTTTCCATGTTTTTTTTGCTTGTTTTTATGTTTTATTTTTTCAGGTTCTTCGCCTACTACTTTGATCATAGAGTCCTTGAGTTGAAGTCTTCCATGCTATTTCACAGGGATATTCTGGTATATGTGTCCAATATATACAGTATTTATTTATGCTTACTCACATCTTCTTCTTGTGCCAGATCGCACTTGTATTATGTAATTGCACATATTAAGCTTTACTTCATCCTTCACAATGGGGATTAAAGTATTGTCACTTAACATGAAAGGTTTAAATAATCCCTTTAAAAGATCAACATTATGGTCTGAAATTAAAAGGCAGAAATGCGATGTGTTCTGTATACAAGAATCCCATTTAAATGCCTCGGATTCTCATAGACTCCATCACCCCTCCTTTCCCTATATATACTATGCACATGCTTTACAAAAGAAGGGTGGAGTGATAATAGGTTTTAAAAATACCATATCATTTCAACATCACAGCTCAGTCATAGATGATAATGGTCCCTATATTATCTTAATTTGCTCTATCAACAACGTGAAGTTTAACATTGTGAATTTATACGTTACTAATAAGCATCAGTTGAGATTCATAAAAAAGGTCCTTAAAAAGGTCCAGGAGATAAAACAAGGTGCCCTCTTAATGTGCGGTGATTTTAATCTCTGCCCAGACCCCCTGATGGATAAATCTCCCCCTCAAGCCATTACTAATACTCCATCACTACAAGAATATCTCTTCTCTCTAGACTTGATCGATGTTTGGCGCACTCTCCATGCTAACGAGAGAGATTTCACCTTCTTTTCAAATCCACATGCCTCATTTTCATGTATTGACCTATTTGTGTCAGACAAATGGCTGTTACAAAAGGTCAAACGGGTGGAAATTCTGAATATATCTTGGTCGGATCATGCTCCCTTAGTTTTGGAACTAACAGATCACTTGAACAATGTAGTGTATTCTCCATGGAGACTAAATAACTCACTACTTCAAAATAAGATCATACACTCGGATATAACTGACTCCCTTAGGGAATATTTCCTGATCAACGACAATGGAGAGGTTTCAGACATCACATTATGGAACGCTCATAAAGTGTATATAAGAGGTCTCCTGTTAAAACACGCAGCTCAACAAAAAAAGGCTAAATTAGCCACTCTTAATTCTCTTCTCTCCTCCATTAATGATCTAGAATCACAGTATAAAAAAAAACCCTTAACCCATCAGTGGGAGATGCTCTAAAAAATGTAAGACACCAACTATATCTACACCTTCATCTCAATTATGAATTACATCTAAGAAAATTGAAGGCTGACCACTATTGGCAAGGCAACAAGGCCACAAAACTTGTAGCCAACAGAAAAAAAAGAAGGAAGCTAAAAATAAGATTTCATTTTTGTATGATAGGCACAATCAAAAAGTCTTTAACCCCAAGCTTATAGCGGAAGAATTTGCTAATTACTATGCAGACATCTATAATTTGGGGTCATCTCCAACTATTGTTCAACCTTCTTTAACCCATATTAATTCTTTCCTTGATAAAGTTTCTCTACCCACAATTAACTCCATTCAGGGAGATATACTAAATGGTTAATTCACTGTGGAAGAAATTAATTTAGCCATACAGTCTCTTAAACACAATAAAACTACGGGCCCTGATGGGATATCTAACGAGTACTATAGAGCCTTTTCAAATATCTTATCTCCCTTTCTGTCAAGGACCTTTAATAGACTTGCGGAGCAAGGAGATATTCCTCAAGATATGCTTAGAGCCCTAGTTATTACTTTACCCAAACCTGGCAAGCCTGCTGACAACCCGGCAAACTTTAGACCCATATCCTTACTTAATTCCGACATCAAACTATACGCCAAAATTTTAGCAGGAAGATTAATGAACATTCTCCCTTCTCTAATAAAAAGCGACCAAATCGGTTTTGTCCAAAATAGACAATCCTCTGATGGCACCAGAAGATTCATTGATCTCATTGACTCCGCTCACTTCTCTCGGACGCCTTCTCTGCTCCTCTCCTTGGATGCGGAGAAGGCGTTCGACAGAATTCATTGGGGATATATCAAGATGACTCTAAAGAAATTTGGTATCTCAGGTTTCTTCTTGTCTGCTGTGATGGCACTGTATTCTAATCCCTGTGCTGCAGTGTATTCTTCGGGTTTCTTGTCTCGGTCCTTTTCAATCAATAATGGGACTAGACAAGGCTGCCCCTTGTCTCCTCTAATTTTCGCGTTAGCCATGGAACCATTTGCAGAACATGTGAGATCTTCTCCTGCCATTAGAGGGCTTACATTGGGAAGCCAGAATCATCGCATTGGTTTGTTTGCAGACAATGTCATAATTATCACCTCCAACCCCATGACTTCTTTAGCTGTGATTCAGAACATTATTTCACAGTTTGGCACCGCTTCTTACTATAAAATCAACATCAATAAATCACAGATGCTTGATCTTGGCCTTCCCGATAAGGACAAACAGCACATAGCAAGAGTATATGGCTTTTCATGGGCAAAAAACTCACTTATTTGGGAATCAAATTGACTTTTCCAACATCTCAATTATTTACTATAAACTATATCCCTCTTTTGGATTCTATGAGATCTAGTTTGGCCTCCCTCAATATGAATACTCTCTCTTGGCTGGGCAGGGCAGCAGCTATAAAAATGATTGTTTTGCCTAAGATTCTTTACCTCATGAGGAATGTACCTATACCACTCTCCACTTCATATATAAAAAGGTTGCAATCTTTGATTACGAGACATTTGTGGGGGAGTTCCAGACCAAGGGTGAAAGCATCGACTCTACAGAGACCCATTTGGGAGGGTGGTATTAACTTCCCTTCCCTATTCTTTTATTATAGAACTATCATTCTCGACCAACTTAGATTTCTATACAAAGGCGATACCCAAAAGAGATGGGTTTCCATTGAACAGTCTTCCCTAGGCGGACATCACATATCTTTATAGCTTGGTGCCCTATCTTTATTCAACACAAAAATAAATAGCCCTTTGATTTGTGTTAGAGCTGTCTCTCACATCTGGAATTCCCTCACTAGGTCTGAGAGACTTATCTCGGTTTCCCTACCAGAGTCCCCCTTAAAACTGTGCGAAATTGCTATTCCTAACCTATGTTTATCTAGCTGGGAATCTAAGGGTTTAACCTCTATCTCGCAAATGTGGTTAGATAACCAATTTGTAGACTTTGCCTATTTAAGGAAGAAATATGATATCTCAAATAAATATTTTTACATGTTCCTACAGGTAAGACATCTTCTGCTCTCTCCGGGTACCATAAATATCACAGCGCCTTCCACTGATCTAAGGGATTGGTTTAACTCCTCTAGAGTTATTGACAAAGGTATCTCCAAGGGCTACCAAATATTGAAAAACTCTTACCCCAACCCCATTCAGAACATAATTGAACAGTGGCATTTAGATCTCAACAGAAAATTGTCTGAAGATCAGTGGAAGGAATCGTTCATAGCTGTGTCTAGATTATCAAGATGCGCGGGTCACCTGGAGAGTGCAAGGAAATTACTTTATAGGTGGTATAAATCTCCTATACTCTTAAATAAGTTCTTCCCAGATACCCCCTCTCACTGTTGGAGATGTCTCTCCAATCCAGGTTCATTCTTCCATCTGTGGTGGCAATGTCCCGTGGTGGTTCGTTTATGGTCCCAATTGTTCACCCTTATTTCAGATATGTGTGGTTACACCATTCCCCCTACTCCAGAATTAGCATTACTTTCAATTGGTATACTCTCATTCCCAACACAGCATAGATCTGTAATTTTGCACTGTATTATTGCCACTAGGATTAAGATCGCTACATGTTGGCGTGAAAATTCTCTGCTGGGATGAAGGTGTCTGGGCCTCCTCCAATAATAAAAAGGCTAGTTTCCATGATGTATGGGATGTTTGGCTAAGCAATACTGTTTGTAATATCCCTGCTGATTCCTTTGTGAGGAAATAGATAATAACCTATCTCCCCCCCAACCAGAATCTTATGTTTTTTGACATATTATGACATGTCTTCGACTTGTTACATATGCATGTTTATCATTGCACTATTTATATAATGTACTTTATATTTTATATCTGTAAGCGAAGAATCATTGTTCTTTTTCGTTATGTGATGCCTGATTTACTTTGTATTATCTTTGTTGATAATTCAATAAAAATCTATTGTTCAAAAAAAAAAAAAGCGAATTTCATGGCGATTTATAGTAATAGTAAACACCCACAATGCAATCACATGCAGACATGTAGCCAATTAGCAGCCAGCGAGGTCCTGTGATGTCACAGCCCTATAAATAGCTCTGCAGAGCTGGAATCCGCCATTTGCTATTGATTTTAGACAGGAGACAGACGTCAAGAGAGATAGGGCAAGTGAAAGAAGAACTAAAGAAAAGAAATGAGGAGATAAGGGATAGATAATCTGAATTGCATGGATAGGAGGGGGACGATTTCTAGACAAAATCCATAGGGCAGTGATGGCTAACCTCGGCACTCCAGCTGTGGTGAAACTACGACTCCCAGCATGCTCCATTTATTTCTGTTGAGTTCTGAGAGCAGTCAAGCAAGGGGGGCATCTTGGGAGTTGTAGTTTTACCACAGCTGGAGTGCCAAGGTTAGCCATCACTGCCATAGGGGATTATCAGGCAGCGAATTTGCTTTTCTGGTACACTGAGCAGCAGTGAGTGGGCATAGGGGTTAGCCTGTTATACAGCACTGCACTCTGTTCTAAAGGCTGTTTTGTTTTCTTTATTCAAAGAAGCACCACTAGTGTCACTTTTTCCAGTGCAGTAAGAGGGTCAGAGCCTTGTTAGGGGTAAATGAAAAAAATAAATAAAATAAATAATAAAAAAAAAAACATTTAAAAAAAATATACCTTTTGGGTTGTTTTTGGGGAAAAACATATATAATCCGTGATTGGCAGCTTGTAAATGTGAAATAAATAGTTGCGGCGTTATTCGCCATACAAATAGACAAGCGCCATATTGTGCTAAATTATTCAGTGTAGTTGAATTGCCAAAAAACTGTGAATCCGTGTTTGTGGGTTTGTTCATTTTAAAAAACTATCTGCGGCGTTATTCGCGATCCAAACAGAAAGGCGTGATATTGTGCTAACGTAGTCAGTGAAGTTGACTTGCCAAAACAACTGTGAATGCGTGTTTGTGGGTTTGTTCCTTTTAAATAACTATTTGCGGCGTTATTCGCCATCCAAACAGAAATGCGTGATATTGTGCTAACGTAGTCAGTGAAGTTGAATTTCAGAAAAAACTGTGAATCCGTGTTTGTGGGTTTGTTCATTTAAAATAACTATTTGCGGCTCTATTTGCGGCTTTATTCGCCATCCAAACAGAAAAGCATGTTATAGTGCTAACATAGTGAGGAAAGTTGACTTGCCAAAAAAACAGTGAATCCGTGTTTGTGGGTTTGTTCATTTTAAATAACTATTTGCAGCGTTATTCGCCATCCAAACAGAAAAGCGTGATATTGTGCTAACGTAGTCAGTGAAGGTGACTTGCCAAAAAAACAGTGAATCCGTGTTTGTGGGTTTGTTCATTTAAAAAAACTATTTGTGGCGTTATTCACCATCCAAACAGAAATGCGTGATATTGTGCTAACGTAGTCTGTGAAGTTGACTTGCCAAAATAAACGTGATTCTGTGTTTGTGAGGTTGTTAGTTTTAAATATCTATTTGCGGCATTATTCGTCATCCAAACAGAAAAGCGTGATATTGTGCTAACGTAGTCAGTGAAGTTGAATTGCCAAAAAAACAATGAATCCGTGTTTGTGGGGTTGTTCATTTTAAATAACTATTTGCAGCGTCAGTCGCCATAGAAAAATAAAATCGTCATATAGTGTGTAGTGCTGTGCAGTGACCCATTGTACTGCAGTTCAGCAACCCATTGTTAACCTGCTCTGTGGGTGGCGGTATTTCTTAAAGAAATAGTTAAGCAGTTGTGCAAGTCAGTGAGCAAAGTATATTTTTTGGGGGGATTCTTAATTTCCTTTTATTTTAAATTTTTTTATCAAACAGTATGTCAGACATAAGGGATGACATGCCCTTCACAGGGGAGCGGCAGTGGCACAAATGTTTCTGGAACGGAAAGGTCTCAGCAGAGGAAGGGGATGTGGCATTAGGGGTCACTCAGCGAGGCCACAGCTACCATCTAGTGGTCGTGTGTTGACCACCAACCCAGATGTTCTTGAATGGTCATCCACTTCCTCCCAGATGACATCTGAAACCCCCAGCCAAGAGTCGGTGGGTTCATCAGACACAACCCTTAGTTGGCATGGGCCTGGAGCAGCTCCATTGCCCTCACCTGTCCTCAAACTGCCTCTGTCTTTTTCAGTTCCCTCAGCTAGTGAAGTACTATATGCTATGAGCTCTGTGCCACTATACAGCGAGGACGAACTACTTGAGGACAGTCAGCAGCTACTTGGAAGCCAAGAGGTGGGGCAGAAATCCGCTCCTTCCAGTAGGCGGTCAAGTACTGATGAGGAGAGTGTAGTGGGAGGTGATGTTGAGAGCGGTCAGGCTTTGTACACCGAGACAGTTAAGGAGGACATTAGCGACGTGCGAACTGTAGTTGATGATGATGTAGTCGATTGCACTTGGTAGCCAGGTGAAGCAAGGGCATTAAGTGCATGAAGTGCATGATTAACTGCAGAAGAGACTGACAGCTTGCGCGTCAGGCAGCGGTGCAGGCAGAAAGCCGGTAGTGTGGCCATTAGTCAGCGGAGTGGCAGCAGTGCGACGTCGGGAGCCAAACGGGCACGGGGTAGACCGCACTCTTCTCAGGTGCTTTCCGGCCTTGAAAAGAGCGGCACAGGGGCTCAGCCAGGCAGCGGAGGTACCACTCAGTCAGTGTGGAGTGTTGGTGGTAAAGTCGCCTACTCGGAAGTCTGGAATTTTTTTGTTAAGACGCCTGAGGAGGTGAACATGGCTATATGTAGAATCTGTGGTCAGAAAGTGAAGCGTGGCCAGGGTGCTAATGTTGGCACCATGGCCCTTCGCCAACATATGCAGCGTCACCACAAAGTGGCCTGGGAGAACCATGGCTCAGATGTGGCGGTCCACTCGGCAGCAGCAGCAGTATCACCCAGTGGCATGCATCCCATTTCAGGCAGTCAAGGCTCCAGCACCTCTGCTGAAGGGAGCTGTCTGTCATTATCTACTACTCCAGATGCTCCTGCTCCTCCTCCTCTTATTCCTTGCCACTCATTACGGCAGCATTCGTTCACCAAGGTGATTGCAAAGAGACAGAAGTACTTGTCCAGCCATCCTACAGCGCAGAAGCTGACCGTGTTCCTGTCCAAGTTGCTCGTGCTGCAGTCCCTCCCTTTTTAACTGGTGGACTCTTCACCGTTCAGAGAACTTATGGCTTGTGCCGAGCCGAGGTGGAGAGTCCCAAGCAGTCATTTCTTTGCCAAAAAGTCAGTCCCAGCCCTGCACAACTATGTAGAAGAGAAGGTGGCCCAGTCCTTGAGCCAGTCGGTGTCTGCCACAGTGCACATCAGCGCCGACGTGTGAAGTTGTAACTATGGTCAAGGCCAGTACATGTCCTTTACGGGCCACTGGGTCAATGTGCTTCCTGCACGAGCAACTTGAACAGGTGACGCCACTTTCTCCTCCTCATTGTCAAACTGCTGATCCTGTGCTAATGTCCAGCTCCACCACCTCAGCCTCCACTGCAGGGCCAAGTCATAGTGCTCCTCCAGCGTACCACATGTACAGGGCACGGTGGTGTCACGTAGTTCTACGCCTGGTTTGCCTGGGCGAACGAAGTCACACAGGGGGAGAACTGCACTGCGTTATGAAAGAAGAAATACATTGCTGGCTTTCTCCGCGTCAACTAAAAATCGGAACCATGGTGACAGATAGCGGAAGGAACATGGTGTCCGCGCTGAGCCATGCGCCCTGCATTGCGCACGTATTTAATCTGGTTGTCAAACGGTTCCTCAAGTCTTATACCCAACTGCAAAACATTCTAAAAATGGCCAGGAAACTTTGCATGTACTTCAGCCATTCCTACACCGCCAAGCACACCCTCCCTGAGCTGCAGCGGCAGAATGGCATCCCCCAACATAGGCTGATATGTGACGTTTCCACCCGTTGGAATTCTACCCTCCATATGTTGGACCGACTGTATGAACAGAGAAAGGCCATAAACGATTTCTTAA